>OU383787.1:0-2500 GCA_910950805.1 Acrocephalus scirpaceus scirpaceus
ACCCTAACCCTAACCCTAACCCTAACCCTAACCCTAACCCTAACCCTAACCCTAACCCTAACCCTAACCCTAACCCTAACCCTAACCCTAACCCTAACCCTAACCCTAACCCTAACCCTAACCCTAACCCTAACCCTAACCCTAACCCTAACCCTAACCCTAACCCTAACCCTAACCCTAACCCTAACCCTAACCCTAACCCTAACCCTAACCCTAACCCTAACCCTAACCCTAACCCTAACCCTAACCCTAACCCTAACCCTAACCCTAACCCTAACCCTAACCCTAACCCTAACCCTAACCCTAACCCTAACCCTAACCCTAACCCTAACCCTAACCCTAACCCTAACCCTAACCCTAACCCTAACCCTAACCCTAACCCTAACCCTAACCCTAACCCTAACCCTAACCCTAACCCTAACCCTAACCCTAACCCTAACCCTAACCCTAACCCTAACCCTAACCCTAACCCTAACCCTAACCCTAACCCTAACCCTAACCCTAACCCTAACCCTAACCCTAACCCTAACCCTAACCCTAACCCTAACCCTAACCCTAACCCTAACCCTAACCCTAACCCTAACCCTAACCCTAACCCTAACCCTAACCCTAACCCTAACCCTAACCCTAACCCTAACCCTAACCCTAACCCTAACCCTAACCCTAACCCTAACCCTAACCCTAACCCTAACCCTAACCCTAACCCTAACCCTAACCCTAACCCTAACCCTAACCCTAACCCTAACCCTAACCCTAACCCTAACCCTAACCCTAACCCTAACCCTAACCCTAACCCTAACCCTAACCCTAACCCTAACCCTAACCCTAACCCTAACCCTAACCCTAACCCTAACCCTAACCCTAACCCTAACCCTAACCCTAACCCTAACCCTAACCCTAACCCTAACCCTAACCCTAACCCTAACCCTAACCCTAACCCTAACCCTAACCCTAACCCTAACCCTAACCCTAACCCTAACCCTAACCCTAACCCTAACCCTAACCCTAACCCTAACCCTAACCCTAACCCTAACCCTAACCCTAACCCTAACCCTAACCCTAACCCTAACCCTAACCCTAACCCTAACCCTAACCCTAACCCTAACCCTAACCCTAACCCTAACCCTAACCCTAACCCTAACCCTAACCCTAACCCTAACCCTAACCCTAACCCTAACCCTAACCCTAACCCTAACCCTAACCCTAACCCTAACCCTAACCCTAACCCTAACCCTAACCCTAACCCTAACCCTAACCCTAACCCTAACCCTAACCCTAACCCTAACCCTAACCCTAACCCTAACCCTAACCCTAACCCTAACCCTAACCCTAACCCTAACCCTAACCCTAACCCTAACCCTAACCCTAACCCTAACCCTAACCCTAACCCTAACCCTAACCCTAACCCTAACCCTAACCCTAACCCTAACCCTAACCCTAACCCTAACCCTAACCCTAACCCTAACCCTAACCCTAACCCTAACCCTAACCCTAACCCTAACCCTAACCCTAACCCTAACCCTAACCCTAACCCTAACCCTAACCCTAACCCTAACCCTAACCCTAACCCTAACCCTAACCCTAACCCTAACCCTAACCCTAACCCTAACCCTAACCCTAACCCTAACCCTAACCCTAACCCTAACCCTAACCCTAACCCTAACCCTAACCCTAACCCTAACCCTAACCCTAACCCTAACCCTAACCCTAACCCTAACCCTAACCCTAACCCTAACCCTAACCCTAACCCTAACCCTAACCCTAACCCTAACCCTAACCCTAACCCTAACCCTAACCCTAACCCTAACCCTAACCCTAACCCTAACCCTAACCCTAACCCTAACCCTAACCCTAACCCTAACCCTAACCCTAACCCTAACCCTAACCCTAACCCTAACCCTAACCCTAACCCTAACCCTAACCCTAACCCTAACCCTAACCCTAACCCTAACCCTAACCCTAACCCTAACCCTAACCCTAACCCTAACCCTAACCCTAACCCTAACCCTAACCCTAACCCTAACCCTAACCCTAACCCTAACCCTAACCCTAACCCTAACCCTAACCCTAACCCTAACCCTAACCCTAACCCTAACCCTAACCCTAACCCTAACCCTAACCCTAACCCTAACCCTAACCCTAACCCTAACCCTAACCCTAACCCTAACCCTAACCCTAACCCTAACCCTAACCCTAACCCTAACCCTAACCCTAACCCTAACCCTAACCCTAACCCTAACCCTAACCCTAACCCTAACCCTAACCCTAACCCTAACCCTAACCCTAACCCTAACCCTAACCCTAACCCTAACCCTAACCCTAACCCTAACCCTAACCCTAACCCTAACCCTAACCCTAACCCTAACCCTAACCCTAACCCTAACCCTAACCCTAACCCTAACCCTAACCCTAACCCTAACCCTAACCCTAACCCTAACCCTAACCCTAACCCTAACCCTAACCCTAACCCTAACCCTAACCCTAACCCTAACCCTAACCC